>JAUTBQ010153707.1:0-13619 GCA_032361185.1 Lepetodrilus ovalis | reverse complement strand
TTACTCAAGGTTTAGTTAAAACAAAACTCATTAATGATTCAACAGGAAGGATATGGTCTTAGTGCCGAAAATTGGCTGTAACAAAGGCATTTTCGTTATTAATGAAACATGGGAAGTTATATTTCGTTGATACATTATCATGTGGCATGTTACATTTTCAGGACTGATATGAATTGTTCCCTCGATACAACACTTCACTTTGTTAATCATTTTGTAAAAAATAATAGCGGCAAAGGTTAATTCATTGTAGATGACATCCTCAAAATTCCATATGGATTTAGGTATATATGTAGGATGCACAACAGAGATTGTAAGAAGCGCATTTTGAGATGATTGCTCTTGTATTTTCTTCTTCCATTGTATTAGATAGTTCGAACTATTTAACCATGTGATATATGCTAGGCACTAATTATATTAACACGTGGCTCTATTAGTCTAAGCCACAATATCTATCCATTTGTTCAGTGTGAATATTTAGATAGATCAGATGGTTTCTTCTCAACTCACTTACTACACATTGTAGTCTCAATTATTTAATATTTAGACACATGTTCCATATTCTCAATATTCACACATTCCTATCTGATTTGTTATAGCGTTAATGGGTCCCAATGTAATATTTCACAGTGTATGCTAATTTGCTAATGTGGAGCTATTATTTGTACTAAAGGGTACACGCTTTCTATTCTATTAAAATGTGCATGTTTCTGATCTATTTGTTAATTCATACGAGACCAGGCATAGAAATCACATTGGAAGTTTTTCATCCATTTATGAAATGTCAACTGAATTCTTGAATGTATGGTTAACACCGTTGACGTGAATGAATCATATACTCTGCAGAATTGTATTAAAAAAATATTCTCCTGTAAACGGTACCATTTAATATGTAATCAGGAACATTATAAAAATACTGGGTTCCACATAATTTCCACTTGAAATATAATATATAGATTACACTATTCACTAGCAATGTACATTGAGAAAATACATATTTATATTAAACGCGAAACTAAGTCGCTGCAAACAAAATAAAACAATAATAACAAAGCCCACCTAATTCATGCTAGGACACACGGGATATGTTATAAAATACATTTATACATTAGCATGTCTTCTATTTTAAAATTAACTTGTCAGCTGTATAGCGTATACCCAGTAGTGATAGTTGTATCCAGGTTATACATATGCAAGCTGACAGTGTAGTTTGGTCACTTAAAGCATCATGATATATACTGTAAATCAATACTCTGTCATATCTATATTCTATAACCAGTACGAAATCATTGATGATATAATAGTACGCATATTGCTACGTATCAAATGTGCATGCTGATGTAGTATTAAAACTAGTAAGTTTAAATCATTTGTATAGTAACACGTCTAGACCAATGATTTCGTACTCTATGCGATTGGTTAACGTATTAATGGCAACAAGCTAACAACTTTTTCAAGTCGAAAATAGGCTTTCCCAAAACGGATTTTGACGTATAGTAATAATATGAGCGTTGACATCAACTGTACATGCTAATGAAAATTCATTTAATCTCAAATATGAATAGTCTTATAATTGATACAATTGAATGTCTACATCTGCCATATTCAAATTCCTGTGTATTTCGTCTTTAGTTACATTGCGTGTCCTATTGGCCTATGACTTTTTACTTTGAATAAATAAACTCATTCATTCATTGATATTGCTTTCAATGTTCATTTTCTAAATTAATGTTACACATTACATTCATAATAACTTTGGAAGACTGTGAAGTTTTTGTTTATGTGCATTGTTGTTAACTCTTTTAATTTATCGTTTTGATTTAGTTGGGTTTGCATTTTAGACAAGTTTCCAATCAGGTTATGTTCATGAATCTTTTACTATTTGAAAATGACACATTATTAATTGAGAAAATAAAACAGAGCCTGTGATATAACGATTTAGAGATTTAGCACCGATCATGTCTACATCGCCAATTTGGGTTAGAGTGCCGTCTTACGATCATCCTCTGTCTGTAGGGAGGGGACCAGGCATCAATGTTCGCGGGAGTTACCTTTCTGATGCGATATTGATAGGATGCACTGTCTGTAGAGTGCCAATACAGATATCATCCTTCGTCTGTCAGTACCAACCGGTGCTCGCAGGTTTACTGCAACATTCAGCGCTACGGATGTTGCGGGTTTCCTGCTGCCCTAAACTGACAAGTCGTGATAAGACTATAGAAAGCGACTCTAAACCCCAGTGCAACAATAACACCACCAACAACAACAATTTAGCTAGGATGTTGATAAACTTACTAATCTTCTTATGATCATCATTATTATTATTTTAATATCGAAGAGTAGTATCAAATGTTAAAATTATAGAAGTAGAGTTAGAATATGTGGCTCTTTCTTTGCTCTAATGTACATGTTATGGGACATTCATGGCTAACAATAGTTCCTAATTGTGCTTTTTACTTATCCAGTTATGTTTAGACTTAAGAAGATAGCATCAATAAGATAATCACTATTCATTATGACTTAATAATTATATGTTAGTGTTAGATGTCTATAGCATCACCATTTCGTGTTTGACAACCAGATCGTGTCGGACATGATAAAATTATATGAAAGAGGATTTCTAGTCAAATGGGTCAATCACTGACAACTTGGATACTATTGTATAATATATGATAACTACGTTTATTTAAAATCTGGGGAATGTTTATAACAAAACGTTTGTGTTGCCGTGATGTATTATGAAACGTTCAACTTTAAGTAACTTACCATATCGCGTAACATAGTGGACAGAATGGTCAATAATGCTGTGCATCCGTTTGTTTCAGCGTTTGTCTTCTGCTCATTTAGCCACGTGGAGAACCCGGAAGTGATACTATGCACACTAGTTGTATGCGGAGCTTTGACATTATATCGAGAAGGATTTTGCAAAATATAATGTCACGTGTAGTGTCATGAAAGGGAGATATATCATTAGTTTCTAACGCAAACTTATATTTTTTCACCGTTACTAAGGAATTTAGCAAGTTAAAAACAAATAATAGTTTGATTGTACTGCTAATGGCTACTATTTTATGAATGGATTTAAAATAAACTGTATTGCATGCATTCAAGGTTATTCCGTCCAAACATATGAGTGACACGGAAAAACGCGTATTGAAAAGTTTTATATTATTTGAATAATGCTCAGCCTGTGGTGGCTCACTAAAGACAGACGAAAAACAAAACAAAAACACTAACTCATGAAACTGGTTAGTTTTGTTTTTACTATTACTAAAAGGCATATTCGCCACATGTATGCACTAATTATTTACAAACTTGTGTTATTTTGTTATTTATAGGCCATTGTAGTCAGACAAGCACAATTGTGCATTAGAGCAAAGAAATAGCCATGTGTATTCTATTAATATAAAGGAATATGTCATAAACAAGTAAGTTAATTGCTATGCTATCAAATCCATGCGGCATAAACTACTATTAGCGTTCATATCGTACCGCCAGTTATATTGGTTAGTCTGTCTGGGGATGGCGGTCAAGTGATAGTTCGCGACGTAGTGATAAGGGTTTTGGTATATGACCGACCTGTTTGAATAAATATGTAATACCAAATGGCATAACCTTTTCATCCTACAATCGTCAGGAAAACGATTCCATATAAGCTGCAAATGCTGCTGTGATTTCCATATATGGAATATTCCTGAAGAAGAATGCACTGTGTAAATGATGCTGGGTACCAGAATAGTACATGTGACCACTAATCTTTGTCCAGTTGGAATGCACCAACAATACCTCGCGAAAATATGAGTTAAAACGAATCCGATAGGATCGCATTGGTGCAAACACTTTACAGAATATTTAGGTTGATCCATATCCATCTAATGAAATACCTAATGTAGTAGATGGGTGCGTATTATACATGGATATACAGGCTATAAGAACTGACATTGATTACGATATTTAGACATTTACATAAATATGTGTGTTAAACTTGATGTCTGTAATACCATCTCATATCAGAGAGGAAGATAACGACGGCTACGTGTCACGACGTGTCATAAGCGGTAATTAAGTGGCCATAAACTAATCGTAATTACATTTACGCGAGCCGTTGAGGTAGGGCCTAATATCGTACATGTCTCACTTACGATTTTGATTTGGGAGACATACATTTCAAATTCACATTTGTATAAAGCCAAGTAAACCGCTATTCGTCACGTGTATACGGTTACTGTCCTGGATATCATTTCACGAAGCTCTCTTATCTACTAAGAGACTGGTAGCGCTCTATGTGCCTATAGTTAATACACTGCTAAGAGAGCGCTACCAGTATCTTAGTAGATACAAGAGCTTCGAGAAACGATACTCTGGTACGCAATAATGACTGAACACAAGCAGAGATCACACATCAAGAAACATTTTGAGTACGATGAAATGCTCAACTCAAAGTTGTGTTCACACATATACAGGGTGACCCCAAAAGAATGCCGCCCATAATAATATCAATAAAGGTCACAATCCTTTGGGTAACAGCAACATATTTAGTGCACACTAACTGGAGTCCGCGGACGACGTGTCCACCGAGTCTCAGTCCTGGGGGTTGAATAGTCTTTGTTTTAATGCCTTTCCAAAATGTGCTCTAGTTGGTGTGCACTAAATATGGTGTTGTTATGCTATTGTGAACTTTATTGACATTATCATGGGTGGCTCCTTCTTGGTATTTGCATGAAATACCGGTAGTACTCACAACAGTTTCGCAATATAAACGCTGGGTCTCGGTATCTTCTTGAAGCTGTAGCTCGTATGTCATAACCATTAACAAACCATAGTGTTATCGCCTATGCACGTAGTGTACTCTGTCTAAACCGGCACTCGTTGGGACCAAGAGTGCCGGATCACTCAGGTTATCAAGAGTGCAGTGTCGGGACTTTGAAATTGCGCCGGTCGACGCAGATTGCCGGTGTATAGAGATGCCGATATTGACAGAGTACACTGTATCTTGTTCGCTGATCACTACAGAAACGACAGTGACCTCATGGCCATGAAACAATACCCTGGACGTAAATGTAGTGGCTTACAAATCTTTGTTTTGCCAACGAATGCCGTGTTCGATATATAACTCACAAATGGCTAGGTACTGTATTTTATTAGCCTTCTATTCACAGCAAACACTAGTCGTGAAATGTTTTCAGGTCGATGATAGAAAAGTCCCATTAATTGGCGACTGATAGACAGTCTTGCATACTACGCACATACTAATAATACTATATATATTAAACAAACATGTTTGAAACTTTAATCGCCGTTGTACGAATATTAGAGAGTCAGCGGGTATCTGAACGTGTAATTTCATAACATGATGCTCTGTGTATCCTTTCACAAAGCTCTCTTATCCACTGAGACCATAGCGCTCTCTTTGCCGAATGCTAATGCACTGAACAGAGAGCGCTATGTTCTCATACTGGATAAGAGAACTTTGTGAAATGATACCATGGCCTTGAGATTACGAAACTAAATGTTAGTACTAATCATGCTCAACTGAAGAGTTTGAGCTTGGGCATGAAATCGTGCTCAAACTGTTTCGCTCTCTAGGAGTCCAGTAGATACGAATGCATTAATGAATGCATGGTAATTGTATTGCGTCAATATTATTCCGTGCTCTTCTGATCAATGGCGGATTATAATGCTTTTGACAACAACAAAAACCGCACAATTAGAATACCGTTTTGTTTTTCAGCATACAAAGGTCCCTCTTTTACATCTGACACCAATACTTATATCCGCCGGTTCCACAGTCAAGTGTCATCCTACTTCACGATGCAACTTCATATAACATGCATTACGTAACCGGACTCAGACCGTAGGGAATATGCAAACTTCAACTGTGAATGCTAACTTATACCAGTCTCCTATACGAATAAACATGAAATCTATCAGCATCGCGTCCGTAAGGGTCCCCATTGTCTGTTACGGGTCTGGTAATTTAAACGGTGTTAGCTGAAACAACGCCAATGTGATAAACGTCGCCGCGGGAGATGCTTCTTGTGAATGAAACATATCTTGTTATGCACTATACATAGCGCCCCTTCAACTCACAAACGACTACACTGTTGTGTGAAAAATATCTTGTTATGCATTCTATGCAGTGCCACCTTTACTCGCAAACAACTACTATAAAGGTGCATGAAATGTTTGTTGTGTGGACTATTTAGAGCGTCCCCTCTACAAACGGCTACAATGTTGTGTGAAAACTACCTTGTTATACAATGTATACAGTACCACCATTACTCAATAACGACTACAATAGAGTGTGAAAAACGCCTTGTTATGCACTATATAGAGGGCCCCTCTACTCACAAACGACTACACTGTTATGTGAAAAATATTTTGGTATGCATTAATTTAAATAATAGCACAATATACCAGATAGTTGTAATTTTGTTAATAGTAAAACAGGACAACCTTGACAACTAAAATCCTTGAAACCTCTTTGGGTCTCCAATCCCGATAATTTCGCACCTCGAAAATTTCCCGGTATACGGTATATAGAGCGCCACTCTACTCACAAACGACTACAATGTTGTGTGAAACATACGTTGTTAGGCATTATATGCAGTGCCACCTTTACTCGCAAACAACTACTATAGTTGTGTGAAAAAATACCTTGTTATGCACTATATACAGCGGCCCCTCTAGTCACAATCGACTACAAAGGTGCATGAACAACCCCTTATTATGCACGTTCAGCGCGTCCTCGACGGACGGGGCTGCAAGGGGAGACAAGTGATCATAGATCGACACGGCGCGCATCCTCAAATACACACTAGACCAGTTTGTCATTGTTAGGGAAGGCGAATAACGATCAATGTCAGTTCTAGGCGTCACTATCTATGTAAACATTGAACAATTACCATAACTGTCACGGTAAATCATCAGTAGGCTTCTGCGGTTATCCTAAGTCCCTAATATATTGACACTTTCATTAGATTGAATTCAAACTCGATCTTTCACAAAGTAGATCGATTATTATGGGAGCGTTAACTTTACTCGGGGAGTTGCTAGTAATGCTAACGTCGTATGAAAAAAAATGGAAAAAGAAAACCCGTTCGTAACCCTCAAGCCATGAAGTGATTAGAAATTCGTATTACGCGTATAATGCGTAACTGCGTAACAGTCGCGTAACGCGCTCAATGGCTTATCGCCATTAACCGTCTGCGTACCGATTATAAACTTCCCATGGGTGCAGTTCATATTGGCCAAGGCCTATCCATAAGTGATAAGGTTTTGGTGGTTTTTTTCGCCGGTGTCTCACGTTGTTCTAGGCAGGCTGTTGTCAAAGCTCTATTACACATTCGATGATGACGACTCGACGTAGTCCTGTTATATCCGGGCATCGTTTCACGAAGCTCTCTTATATACTACGAGACCATAGGAGTGTTCATAGCGATATTTTTTTACATGCCGTTCGGGCACTTACCAATACCGCTATGGTTTAATAGTGGCTACAATAGCTTCGTTATATACGACCCAGATTTCCATGTATACTACAGATTACTACGTGAATTCGTATTGAGTGCTTCGAGGGGTGATACGACGTTTAATATACACGGTTGCTTATATCAAAATTAACAGTCTGGCATCGGCGCTAGCCATCGGGAAATACGAATCTTATTGAACAAAATTAATGGCGTGTGTCTAGCGGACGTAAATATATTACTGATACACGTCCCAACCCTCTTATATTATTTACCCGTTGGCTTGTTTTACTTATCGGTACGGGATTTATCTGCCATAGCTAAAAGTATCGATGCTCATTTTTAAAACAGCTACAAGAATATTGGTGTCATGTTCGGTGCTACGGCTAGGACATATAACGTGAATTCTTAATAACAAGCCAGGGTATTGTTTCTCAAAGCTCTCATATCTACTACTAGACCATAAGCACTCTCGAAGCGATCTCTAATACATGGCGCTCGTGCGCATCCGAGACCGCTATGGTCAAGTAGTGGATACGATAGCTTCGAGAAACGATACCCAGGACACATGAGGTGAATGTGTCCGGCCAGGATCCAGGTAGGATTTTTTTTTAGGATCCTGGGTATCCATTCACGAAGCTCTCTTACCCACTAAGAGACTGGTAGCGCTCTCTTTGCCGATAGCTAATACACTGCTAAGATAGCGCTACCACCCTTTTAGTAGATAGGATAGCTTCGTGAAAGGGTACCCAGGAACAGGACCTCTATTGTTGTTGTTTTGTTATAAGACTTTACTTCAGCTCTACGTGTAGCTATGGGCATGCGTTACCCCTTGGTTTGCCTTTCATTTCGGTCAGGCGTCCAGGTCCCCGTTTCACGAAGGTGTACTAACTATTTAGGAACTCCTAAACAGTCATCACCTGGCAACAGACGTGTCACGATGACATCATAAGACTTATTCCTTCATAAATCGACATCAAACAGAAACTGGGTCATAAAGTTATGAGCTCCTAAAGTTAGGACACCTTCGTGAAACGGGGGCCAGTACTGGAAACTAAGCAGCTCGAAACGAACAAACCTCTTTAGCTCTTGAACAACGACCATGCCTCATCTGGAATGTTTCCCGGTATACGGTACATTTGCACCAACATGCACACACATTACCACCACTAGAAAGTCGCTGTCTTAGGCTAGGTAACAGTTGATTTATAGTTGTTTGTTTTGAAGACTAATGAGCAATCCTTCCAGAGCAATACAATCCATTCAAAACATTGACCAGCCATTGGCTTGCGAATAAGCCTTAAATTAAAAGTTCTCACATGCACCTAAGGACATGCGTCCTACGCAACGTGTATAAACCACACACACATGTTCAACTCCGCTACTGTCAATTGCCGTGGTTAACAGTGCCAATAACCACGTGCTATACTACCAATAGCATTCACAGGATGACCAGCTTTTGTCTAAGCACTCATGATCACATTACTTAAGCTATACGTAGTATCAACATTGATATATTTGGTAAATTAACTTCTGCTGTTTAGTGAACTATTATCTACAAAATGTACATGTGATGGCTAATTACATTTACATTAAGACATTACCTGAAGATAATAACTCATCGGTGTCTTAGATAAGCGTGTTAGGAACTACCATTGTGATCTTTGCGTATCCGTCAACGTAGTTCCTATTACAAATATGGCTGAAATGTCAAGGATGTTATCTCTTGCTGGTTTCTACAATAACGACGCATCTACGTTGAATCGGAAGTAGCGTTATTGAATGTCGTACTGCGAACTATCTTTGAAACGATATACAGTTATCTCGTAAAACAAGTAATTGGCACCAAATTAGTCAGCAATGGTTGTGTGAATTGCCAGTCGGATGAAAGACGGTGTACTACACGTATTTTAACGACACGTGATTTACTATTGAAATAGTATATTTCGTTGCACTTAAAGCGCGAAGTTATGTTACAATTGCATCTTCAGATCGAAATGACAATGGAGAAAAAAAACACGTTTGCCAATTATTATTGCCACGAATGTAAAACTAGCAACAATAAACTTGTATTCAAATACATACAGCTTATTGTTACACTTTAAAAGACAATATAACGGTAAGGTCAATGTTATTTTGCTGCAAACAACGTTTCGTATAATGTTATCGTCAAAGGATGCAAAATTCGAATACAACAATTTATTCGCTGTCTTCGTAATGTAATATAACAGTGCAGAAATGTTACCGCGTTTTGGAACACGGTTTCAAGAAATGTTACGTTATCTAAGAAAAAAACCCATCTACCCTGCAATGTATTTCAAAATGAATGTTCTACTCAGATTAATAATCTCATGAAGCTAATTGAATAAACAACTTACACACCTATGTTATACGCACCTCCACGTCCATCATAGTCCGAAGCCATTACTGTTCTAATGTCTAGTTAATTATTGTCTATAATTGGATGCAATATAGGTCTACAGTATATCGAACATATCCCGAAATTAACTTCTAATTAGTTCATTTAGTTTAGCAATGCGCGTGTCTTTCAGGCTGGTAACGCCGTAACATGTATGTCGCTTTCATCCCGGTTGATTTGATTAAATTTAATTGAGAGTTAATTTGATTGTGTACGGTACGGTATGCTGTCTAGTGTCATGGACATAAGCAAATCTAAGCTTGGATAAATACTACCAAGGATCCTTTTGTTCTTGAGCAGGACAAAGGCCTGGAATTGTCAGGACCGATGAGTTTACAGAAACGCGTCTCCATGTTGCTTTGCAAGATACACATGTGGGCTCATGTTGTAAGATTATTAGCTTTTCTAACTTTTCACAGGGGCGCTTGTAGTAAAGGAAAGTTATACGTGAAACATCATAGCATGCCTCCCAAAAATATTTGTTTTTCATCTGGTGAATTAAACGAACGTTGTATCCGTTACAAATCTACCAAGTCTAAGATAGACACTAATATAATTATATTCCAGTATTCGTATACTCCGTTCGCATTACATTGGACGCACATTAATGTCCTGGATCTATAGTAATGTCTTCACTTGCATCAGTAATAAAGTTGTTCAGTCTAAATTACAAAATAATATGTTACTGTATTCGTATAGGTAATCCATTCGCATTACCTTGAGCTCCCATTAAATTCTGGACATACAGTACTTTGTTCCAAATAGATGTTATTAACATCGGCTGCATCAACACGTCGAGTACATTATTGGTAAGAGAACTAGTACAATACGCTGACCTGAGGAAGCTTGGCCTCAGATGTAGTTCCTTAAACTGTTGTCAGTCACGTCATCGTGTGAACGAATTGTTCTACAGTTAACCTGTACTGTCGCTGAACTGACCGAATTTACTATCGTTCCTTGAGTTTCAGATATTTGAAAAGGTCACTGGTGGATCCGAAAACAAAGAGATAACTATTGTCTGTATTGTCTTTTAAATGCGAACAATGACATTGTTGGCATTAATAAAAAAAAATGTGGGTTATGGTAGATCTATTTTTAGCCGAGACGTGTAAGGTTTTTATGTCATAGATACACATTTAGTTGTTATCTAGGTTATGAATCTCATTGAAACAAACCTATCGAATAACGTCAATATGATTAAAAGGTATACCAGTTGTGTTTTCAATCTTCTTTTAGTAATATAAGTATGTAGTAACAAAGGTTCTGGCTCCATAATTATTCTTCAGCTCAAATTGTAACTAAACTGTTATGCGCATAAATGCGGCAGGATGTAGCGCAGCGGTACCGAATTCAAATCCCGCCCCGGCGGCCCGGCATCAATGTTCGCAGAAGTTACATTTCTGACTCGATATTGATAGGATGCACTGTCTGTAGAGTGGCACTACAATTATCATAATGTGTGTCAGTACCAGCCGGTGCTCGCAGGTTTACTACAACATTCAGCGCTACTGATGGTGTAGGTTTCCTCCTGCTCTAAATTGACAAGTCGTGATGTTAGTGACCAATTCTAGAAAGTGACTCTAAACCCCATTGCAAAGAAAACTAATTCAAATAATGCATATTTATATTAATTTGATACGTATCAGTATTAATTCATGTCGATATTTAACGCAATATATTTAAATTGCCTTGTTTTGTTAGTTAGCTATGACCATTAGTATGACTACCGCTATGTGATGACTGCGTTCTTTGTAATTGTGATCCTTCGTGAAGGACACGGACTGTCCTCATAAATCTTCAAGCACCACTACATTCAGTCGCAGCTGTCGACAAACTATTGCGAGACAGAAAACAGCACGGATGAGAGCGAGAGAAAGCACTTCCGGGATGGCAACAGCATATCCACACTTCTGAATGCAGGAATGGACAAGAATCCGACAGCTCGCCATGCACTGGGATTACTCTATTCACCGGCAGCGTGTTCTATGGGGTTCTATTTCCTGCGAATGCATACCTCAGTGTATGCTACTAAGATATCTATTCAGCCGACTGACAGGGAAATATTGCAAGAACGTGCACGTTACGATGTCTTAAGCCTAGATGTATGCAACTATTATCAATGATGTGCAATGTGTCAATTCAATGGGTAAAACAAGGAGAAACGACAAACGTCACAAGTTTAAGTAACCAAGTTTGTCCTCCGTTTCTTAATTTTAATATAGGAAGTGCATTATATCAAGCATGTGTTTCTTATAAACTGTACTATTGCTTTTATTTCACATGCATGCAAATTTTACTATTAAAAAAAAGTACAGTTTCTTTATCGTTAGATTCTTATATAGGTATTTTTTTCCTCTAGATGCATTTTCAATTTGCCATAAAAATGGAAAATAAAACATTTAAAATGTTGTCGACTGTTCGTAATGAGACTCGATGTCGACGTCAACCCTCAGAATAACAACTCTAAGATATACACGGATACACTTCAAGACCCTACAGGAAGAACGCGCTAGTAAAATTAGCATTAACACCACTACACGTTAATTTTCCAATTAAATTTTATTCTTGTGTACTAATAAGAACAGAATTAGCTCAAGGTCTCTTAACTGTACGCATCAGACATTTATTGTTGTCGTACGATCGTGGGTGTAACTTACATCATTCGTAGATGTCACAGACACAATTTTGATAAACAAAGCCATCAAATTAACCCCCAGTCCGCTACCCTGGGGCTCCGAGGACCTGTGTAACAACCCTACTCTACATAGGTATAATGCGGTAGCTGGGTAAGGGTTAACTAGTGTAATATTAAACGAATCATAGATAGCCATCATGAAATGATCACGGGTGTACTACTCAATATATTAATTGATCATAACATTACACATTGTAATAGACGTAACCTGACACACAATATGATAGCTTATATAAATGCCGATACCAATAGCCACGATAAAAGCAAATGTGTGTCCTACTAGTACTAAAATATTATTTTTACACTTATTACGATATTACGATGTATCAATTAATACGTCTCCACGAAGAATTATACCGACTAGAACTGATTAAATAAAAATCGTCTTGTATTTCGACATTTGTATTTAATGAACTGTAAACGATGTGAAGCCATTTTGTTTGAAAGTCTATCATCATAGTATCGACATTGAAAAAGTATACTACGAATAATAATAAACCAACAATTAAACACGCAACGACGTATTATTCTTGCTATAAACTGGTATATGCATCACATAATATTATTGACGTGTCTTAACTGTTCTGTGTATCATGTGGCTATTAAATAACACAATTCATTAAACATACGCTTAGGACCATTGGCTTCCACACATTTAGATATTCAATATTATTCATTGTACTATTTTATTTATTTAGTCATAATCCCTGTGAGAAATGGAATTACTACAATGGAACAGGTCCTGTCAACTTGATAGAGAAGGCACAAACTTGTGCTTCAGCTACGAACCTACCATATGTAATACTCTACAAATTAGTGTGATGCGTCATCGCGGCAGTGGAACGTACAGTCGATGGAGCTCCGAGAAAGTGGATGTGCAAGCCAGGTATTGGTGACTCCACTACCTTCTGTCAAATACCCTGGGAGCACTGCCTATTCAGAACTCCGTTTTCGTTTAGCGAGCATCCCTGTGAATAATGAAACAGTTACCAACATGGATTGGTCGCTATATTTAGAGCCCACGCAGCAGAGGCGTGTC
>JAUTBQ010153696.1:0-13620 GCA_032361185.1 Lepetodrilus ovalis | reverse complement strand
GAATGTAGTTTACATTTATTACTAAAATATAGTGCTACGTGCTCATAAAAATCTGTGATTATATGCCTTTAAACCTTTTTAGGTGTAATTTCCTAGTAGGCCTATATTTATTATACAATTAGGTAGTCTTTTTAAAATTTTTTATTAAACAACTATGATTTTAATATTAGCTTAGGTACCAATAATACTGTCAAAGTATATAGTTTAGATACCAAAGGATTAATGGCTTACGTGCATTTATTGCTAAAACCAAAATATATTTCCTATATACTAGTATACAAGAGTTCATTTATATAAGTTAAGGTCTTAACTGTAATGTGGTTTCATCTAATTGCTAATTATCGTCACACTAGTTAAGCTAAATATCATGAAGTTAATATTGAAATGTCAAGCTGTAGCTGGTTCACGATGCCAAGACAAACATCGAGAGACAGAACACAGGAGATGGCAGTATAGAGATAGATATTCAGATGGTTCGAAATTGAACATAGAATTACATGCTAATACTCTAACTTATATGTAGGTGGACGAGCTTGTATAGTGTTTTCCCCCCGTGGATACGTTGAAATCAGGTGACAATATCATTACCATCTCATTCGTGCAAACAACCCTTAATCAATGTTTGGTTGGTATCCGTCTGAAAGGACTACCGGTAGACGGTGGAAAATCGAATTATCTGGACATGGCTGCCAGTTTATTTTCTAGAGATTGCCAGCTTACTACCACGCCGTGGAGTCTCATCATAATATGGACCAATAATTCACGTGTTTATGATCGCTTATTCTGTGTATGAAGTGTATAAAACATATCATAGATGAAACATGAGGCAATCAATGTGTCAGAAATGGCAAATGCATACCTTGATGGTTCCATATTTTATATGACACGATAATGAACTTTAGGATCTAAAATCTTGATGTGGAGATTACACAGATATTAGTATTAACAGCTATGTTTAGTATCTATATACTGAGGTATGGTGTAGTACCAGACTGTTGGTGGTATTGTGTGTGAGTGGTGACACGGAATTACGACATTCAGAAAATAGCCGCAGTATTCACGCTGGTTTCAATTTGATAAAACAAACTCGGATTACACAAATAATAACTATTCCTAGATTTTATTATAAAAAAACTGAGAAATCTTTCTTTGTCGAACCCCAATGTCCATTTCAATACAATAAAATTATTATATGTAACAAACTAACAACACTTGCATGTAAAGGCTGCATGCTATTATCTCAATGCCATTTACTAATGATTTGCTAATATTATCAGCACCTTCAGGATTCCAGGCTATATTGGACCCGAGCAGACCTGGGCAGGGTTACCACTTCCTGGCGGAATAGAATCGATAGTTCTCTCAGACAATTCCATTCCACTGCCTGCAGTCATCTACAAAACTACGGCCTCGCGATTCCAATCTCTACACCCTTCATAGACAGGAATAGAAACGAGAGGCGGTGGAGGCGTACGATAATTAGACTGATAAGTACACTGTAAACCAAAGAGTGCTAGCTAGAGTGATAACTAGAGTGATAACTAGAGTGATAACTATACTGATGAGTGATAACTAATGATAATTAGACTGATTACTAGAGTTAGCTAGAGTGATAACTAGACTGATAACTATAGTGATAATTAGACTGATAACTATACTGATAATTAGAGTGATAACTAATGGTAACTAGACTGATAAGCAGTGATAGCTAGAGTGATAACTAGACTGATAACTAGTGATAACTAGACTGTTAGCGACGTGTTCAAGGTATCCCCAAGCACCAAAGAACATTCGTGGAGGAACTACTAGTATCCCCAGCCACTGTTTTTCATCCTACCCTCAGGGAAAACAGTCGTCATGGTAACGACCTCTCAGCCAATGAGAATCCATCATATTAATGTTTGTTTTGCAGGCAGTGTAGCCATGCGGTATAAGGCTGGTGTTGCCTGGACGCGTGCCGATAAAATAGAAGGAATATGTTTACGTTCGTCATTAAGGCTCTCCCCACTCTGACCTAGGTCACAAGGCAAAGCCCATGCACGCGCACTGCACGCGCAAGAGTATTCCGGTGGGTTTTGACAAGCAGCCATCTTGGTTTTGAGATAAGGACGGGCTTGAGGCAATTTGGCTACATAATTGCTGGGTTTCGATGATGGAAACGCGTGGTTGGAGTGGTTATTTTGGGTGAAATTAGCCATAAATTGATTACGCGAACTCACGCTGCTGTCAGACTGGAGAGGCGAGCGAGGGATTTATCAAACATTAATGCTTGCCGCTGTCCCTGGACAAATCGATGACTTCGCCGCGAATAGAAAAAGACCTTCAAGAATTAATTTCCAGATTCGCGGAGGTTTGGCGTCCACGGAGACAGATCTGCGGCTCTGACCCTCAGTAGGTGGGATTGCAGGGCGACCTGGCTAGTAGGCCGGACACTTTCCGGTCAGAATACCATAGCTTTTTGTCCTGGGGAACCGTGTATGTCGTCTCTTTGGTAGAACAGCACATAGAATAACTATATAGCAGAGAAGCAGACACAGTTCAAGGCCTTCGTTGTGTTTGTATCCTAGCTGGAAAGAAATATTAAGATTTGAAAAAAAAATAGATTTAAACCAAACCATATATTTTCCTATGAAATCTATGCCTTCATATATAATACATAAATAACTCGAAGACGCATATTACAATATTTTATTTTATTTTGTGAAATCATTAATTACTGTGCCACTATTAATTATAGAACATTAATTAATATGTATTTTAAGCTATTTTGACGTTTTATTTTATGGCTTCTAGCGTTTTAGTTACACCGAGTGTATTTTTATAATTTAAGAAATGTAACGATTACCCTGGTATTCTTGTGCAGAAACCAAGGACAAGACATCAACATGTGTATCAATTACCTGGTAATATGTCAAGTGATAACGTCAATAGTATCTGTTAAGCCCAAACAGAATATATCGTACATGGAGAGAAATGTGAAACTGTCTACGTTATTGACATGCTTACAGTAGCCATAAATTGATTATGGTTATGGACATATTCATCATTCATACATATTTATAAGAACATTGCCACTGGCTGCTGGTGTTCCTATGACTCTGACGGTCACATTCACGGCGCAGGACATGTAGTAAGCTACAACCAATGTATAACTTTGGTATTCCTGCCACTGAAACCTTACAACATACAAACTCAATGCTCAGTACAAACTCATGCTCAGCTCACGGTATTGTTCACAAATCCTCAAGTAAAACTTGACCTTCAGTATCAGCATGAGATCGTACTCAACACGTGTCGTCAACTCGTGTCCAGGCCTTGCAGGAAGAACACGTAGAGAGGTGGTAAAGAGGTGGTGTAGAGAGGTGTAGAGAGGTGCCACGATTGATCTGGAGGTACCTTCTATGGCTTTTCTCGCAGACGTTGTGAAGGTTGCGTGGTTTCCTCACGATGTCGAAATCTATGACGAGCTGCAATCCGATTAACGGTTTCATTGATACATGGACATCATATTCCTTTCGTCGCCCCGAAGCATCCATACCCCATCCTCAATAAGACATACGTACTCCTATCCCATCCCATTTGTAGGAAAGATATATAGATATACACCTGGAAGAATTCATTAGTTGTATTAACTGCTGTACAGCTCGGGTAGATGTAGTTCATATTGACATACTGTATGTAATAAATGCACAATAAAATTACTTCCGTTCTGTAGCACTTCTGTAAAATTAATTGCTGGTGGTATGGAGCTTACTACTATTTTGGCATACAGTATTACAATATAGAGAAATCCCGTGTCTCCTGGTGACATCGTCTGAAAGGAAGGTCCAGTAAAGCCTTGGATCGGTCACTTGGAAGCAATGGGCAGTCTGAGAAGATGTCCGGTCAATGCATACATACACACATGGTTCATCTGATTGGTGTGCTCATATCCCCCATAACTGTCAGGTGTGTCGAGATAGATAGCCAGGAGGTAATAGATTCAGTGGTGTGAAGTTCATCTCATAATCTACAGCAAAGCATTGGGCAAGTACTTAATGTCTAGACCATGTATTTGCGTGCATGCTATATGGTTAACAACACTAGTATGCTACGTATACATATACTCTCATTTTTTTTGTTATATATAATACTTTTTCCTGTTTAGCAGGTTTGAAAGCATACAACCACAACTAGTAACGGTAGATTTTGACCGAACTTGAGCTAATAATGCCAAGTACCGATGCCATTGCATTTGCATTTTCAATGATTTGATTTTACCGCTCCACGATAGAATAAAGATGCTTGACACTCATCAGCAATGAAAACATATTAAAAAGAGTATACCGGTGGTTAATGTAGTTACCTTCCCTTTAACATTTGGAGTACTTAATCGGAAATATATAGGTTTTATGGCACGTATTGAACAGGAGAACTATTGAGATAACTCTTAGTTTGCAGCAAAATGTCATGTTGTTGAACGTCCTTTTCTGAAATAGAATATTTCCTACAAAATCCAATTTCCGGGTACATCTTCCATACTCATCAGATGTCGAGATAATTCTCCAATTGATATGCTTCTTAGATTCGCTTTGTCTGCAGACAGCACGTCTGGCTTAGTCTCTGGCTTAGTCTCTGGCTTAGTCTCTGCGTCCTGGACTCGGGGCTATGTTTCTCTATGGATCTGAAGCTCGTCGATGTAACACTGTAACACTGTTTGCTGGTACGATTTCTGACGCCACTTTAATAATTGATGACTAGTAGCGGCGGCCACTTTAGTACTACGTTGTTATTCCCAGGTGTGATGAGGGTGATGAGGGTGATGAGGGTACAGCACTGTGAGGTCGTGGAGGCCATACTCTGCGGCATCCATCCTCTCCATCGTCCAATGGGAACCGGCATTTGGTCATTACTGTGCGAGGGTTCAAGTGGCCAAATGGGTGGCGGACGAACGCTTTGTGCAAGACAGGTGTTGGCTATTTTGTGAAAGCCCGAACACTTCGAGAGTTATTAAGATAACAGGTTGAAGGGTTTTGTTTGAGAATCCTGCATGTCCAAACATATTGCAAATTAGACGTAAATTATGTATTTATCTGCAATGAAAAGGACAAACAAAAATAGCGTGTAATTTCTAGACAAATCGAAAGTGTTCAATATTTTCTGAAAGGGATTGATTAGCCTAAGCTGTGCCCATAGAGTTCATTCGACACAGTTCAACGGTAAAGGTTTACGAAATGCACACGGAACCTTTCAGAAAAAAAGCATTCTTCCGGCGTGCCTTTTGCCAGATTCTATTTTGGTCAATAGCCAATTCCAGTAAAGAATATTCAAGTAGCAAATGAATTCATTCAAATATTTCGTGATTAACGGAGGCATATACACGTACTTGACATAGTTGCAACAAGCGTGATAAACCAGTTACAGAACGTGTATTGTCAAGTTAGTAAACACGTAGAAGTTGGTATCTACAAGTAGGTATTTATATTTGCAAGACATATTTGCAAGGTTTCGGTGTAGGCTATTTATAAATTGTTACAAGGGGAATTATTTGCTAACGTGGGAATCGTGTAAAAAGGAAAAGAAGCAGTTTTAGTATAAATTTATCATAGCAAACCTTCATCCAGTGGATAGTTATACACAATAGTTACTGTCGCCAGCCTATTATGAGAAAGGATATCATCAGAAGCCTCCTTATTAGCCTTGACATAAGTCTATAAAATAATTACATTTAGCAGCAATAATATTAATATTCTATGTTCATATTAATTTTATGAGTAATGTGGATACTGAGTGTATTAAATCTAAGTAAATTCGTTGCAAATCGATAAAACATAATAATTATGCATCAAAGGTTACCTACATTTATACAACGTAATTCTTTAGACCACTGAGTAATAACCTTGCTATCACTAACTCTGAATAGCATAGCTACATTAATCTACATGTCTACATGTTTAATAGCTGTTTGATACAGCAATACACATCAGATTGACACAGGACATGCGCAGTGGTGTTCACAGCCTCGGGGCGGGCCAGATGATATAGATAGCTGGGTATTTGCTCCGTGACTTGGGTTAGACCGAGGTTAAATGTGTAGATAATCATATACTTATCTTTCTAGTTTATGTCACTGACCTCACTTTGACCCGGACACTTGTTCTGTAGTGCAGACCTCGTAATGAACTCACAGAACTTCCTGCCTTACTATTTACTTAAACTCACGAAAGTTTACTGGGTATGCTTGTATCTGGGTATGACTGTATCTGGGTATGCTTGACTTATCTGGGTATACATGACTTATCTGGGTATACATATAGCTGATTATGTCTGTAGCACCTGGGTATGACTGTATCTGGGTATGACTGAGTCTGTTTATGCTTGTAATTGGGTATGCTTGTAACTCAATGCCAATGGTAGTATTTATTCGAATTAATGTTATGATGCGCATCTATTAGGGTCTAGGTATCAAGGACAATTAGTAAATTGCCAACGTTCACGAAAAGCTACGAGTTCTTTGAGTAAACCTTATTCTAGCTTTCTGATATTTTCTAATATGGACAGACAAATTAAAAACACAGAGAAAATATAAATATTAAACTAAAGCATTTGTAATGCCAATCTATTACCGCCTATTGCATATCGTTGACTTACAGAATATTGTGGGACGGACTATATTCTGACCAGATCATATTTCTGCAACAATAGTATATGTTGAGAGTGGATAAGTAACGGGTACACCAACTTGACATAGTACTGGTATACACGTAGAAATATCTACCTACCGTGTGTACATTGCTATTGGTCGAGGACATGTGTTCTGTTTTCATTACGAGCGGAATACCGACTACCAACACCAAATGCTGAATTATTCCGAACGAATGAACCGAGGAACGGGATCGATTCTTCTCAAAAGAACAACATCAAGGACATAGACATGCGACCATTGGCTGCAGGTCTTCAATATAGACAGGTCGTTCTGGTACCAATAGAGAGCATGTCCGTTACGTTATATAGCATATGTAGATATAATATTATGATACCAGGATTTAATTATAAACGAATTTTCATCAACGTGAAAATGAAAGAATTATATTTTATTATGTCAAGTAAGAAATGAATTGTTTCCCCAAGCTATTAATGCTTTAAACAGATCAAAGTCTTCTGGAAATGTTTATGCTAATTTATTATCAAAGTCTAAAAGCTCTGACTTGCAAAATAATATTTACAGTATACATATACTCAACCAAATTAATTAAGGGCCAACAAATGTTTTGTTTGGAAGCTTTCTACCAAATTTTTTAACTCGGGTTGACGAATCTGGTGTCATTCTCATTCGTCCAATGTGTCTGCAAGTTCTTGAAGTGTACCTGTAAACCTCTGGAAATTCTTCGTTTTCAAAATAAATATGGCGCAAAATTTATCAGACTAAAAAAACTACTGACCCTTAATTAATTGTGTTGAGTATATAATCCTAACTTATGATCATAGTGCTACTTCTATAATGAATGACGCAGCGTGGGTCACTCCAGTATCTCCACTTTAGAAATGTTCATAAACCCCGTGGCTTGTATTTATAATATAATATGCAGTGTCTTATTACTAGTAAAAAGTGGCTTATCATGAGAACTGTAGTTATATTGTAACATGTAAAACAGCTGGAGCTGAGTCTAAAATATCACTATCATCAATGCTGTCGGTTCTCATCCAACCTGAGGGCAAGATGTACAACTATAGGAAAGAAAAATTACCTAGTTCTCCATCGAAACCTTATTCTCATTATTTATAGTTAGACTTGCACACCACGCGTATTGCTGGACCCACATAGAGCCCACAATTGTAATATTCGACTCAAATGGCAATACATGCACACACAAAACAACTGAACGTTATCCTTTAACAAAACAATTGCTCTTCAAGCCATTCTGTAGAAACTTAATAATTGTCATACACTCTGCTATGAAGAATGTTTAAATTTCTCCATTAGTGTACATTAATTCCATATGATTAGTATTCCATATTGATCACGTTGTATATTAATTGTATGCAGTCTATCTATTTGTATTAGTGTATGTTCCGGTACCGTGGATGGTAGTATGGAAATAAACGAACTTGAGCTAGAACTTGTAACAATATTCAACCTGTAAACCTGGATGCAATTCGGACCAATTGGAATTGCTACAATTCAGGAACATGTTGTGTTACTATTCAAGTAGATCAGTAATGTTTTGTTAGGCCTACTATACAAGTCAGAAATTACAATTTGGGTCGATTATTACATTTCAGCGTTCTGCAAACCTCCTACCACTATAGATCTTACGTCAGCCAAACTCCGCTAGAGATAAATTACATCATTGATTTATTGCCCAGTTTTGTTCAATAAAATTCATTGTATGTTAATGGTTGTTTTTGTAAGAGAAAATACGCACAATAGTAGGCCAAGCTTTCACAATTTTTCAAAGATTTTCTGTCCAGAGTATATACTATGAAACTACATTATACTACAATATATACTTACTAGTATATACTACTAGTATACCCATCGGCAATTAATATATGTATATGTCACAGTCAGATTGTGAAACCAATCATTTCGTGAAATGGCTGAAATGTTTATTGAATTTCTATTTTTTAAAAGTCTGAAATGATAATATTATTCCCTTTAATTGCCATAATTTTGATAAAAGAAATTTAAGATATCGTATTTGTAATCACACGAAATTGCACGCGTTTCTATTATTATTCACACAAAATGGTATGAATGCCTACAAAAAATATATCGAAATCCAATGAAACTTTCAATCATTTCACAACTTGACTGGTTTCAGTCTGACTGTAACAAATACACATGCTTGGATAAAAATGATAAACAAAGTTTACATATAGTATTGAATAGCAGGTACATTATCATTTAATGTAATTATAACAACATATTATAGTATATGAATATTTAGTTGGTAGGAAGATAGATAGAATCGGGTGATTATACCCCGGGACGGTGGGGGTGGGCTGTGAATCCTTCTGGGAAATTACCGGCGGGATACAGGGGGTTGGGGGATGTGGTGAATACCACGCCTATAATAACGACTATTGGGTGACTGGAGGGAAATAAAAATGTAAATTACATAGAATTGATTGATGGATGTTTCCTAGCTCTACGACCTGTATTACTACTGAACAATCGCAACTCTGGGTTTACGCCATAAATTACACTATAAATGGCGGTGTGGATAATCCGCCGTAAGACTATATCCTAAACATGTGTTTACATGCAGTAGTATCTATTGTAGTCTAAAGCAGAACATAAAATACGATGACATCCCAGTCCTCGTACAATTAGTTTCAAGCGAGCATCTTATTTTGAAATTAATATTTATCAAATCAATTCTATTTCAGTAACATCTGGTCATGTATGGAAGATATTATTTTCTCTACCATAAATTTAAAGTACTGACAAATGCCATTGATTCTTGAGATAAACGGACATGTTTTATTGAATTTGCGGACAAAGGGAATTCCCCTGGCTATTGCATACATCGAATGGCAGCAAATATTAATAATACCTTGGTTAACATCAAATTATGACTCGCTTCAACCTGAATACAATCAATGTACAGTATTCAATAGTATTAAGAATGTCCACGTATAATAGTGCACAGACACTAATATCCGTTCGTATATGCACGTTTTTGCATAGGTGTGCAAAAATGCATACTAATATACAGTGTATGTGTAAAATATACACACGTGAGTATACATGTCATGCGAACGAACTTACACACGTAAGCAAATTACATCAGGAGTAAAATTGAATGTCGTCTGGAGGTCATGCAAATGTATCTTTACATATGTGTAAATTTGCCCTACATGTAAATGGTGTCATGCTAACGTATAGCAACAATACACACGTATACCTTTTACTGTTTAGCAGGTTTGAAAACATACAACCATGGCACAGCTAGTAACGGTAGATTTTGACCGAACTTGAGCTAATAATGCCAAGTACCGGTACATTCATTTGGTACTCGTGCCATTGCATTTGTATGTTCAATGATTTGATTTTACCGCTCCACGATAGAATAGAGATGTTTAACATCCATCAGCAATGAAAACATATTAAAAAGAGTATACCGGTAGTTAATGTTTACCTTCCCTTTAACATTTGGAGTATTTAATCGGAAATATATGCAACATACACATTCCACCAAATAATTACGAGGTATGGAAGTTCCTTGTGTTTGTTCGAAATGTTCGCCATACCTCATTTATTCATCCTGCTTTAAGTGGCATGCGAACGCATACCACAATTATTATACTTGCATAGGTATGCATGTATTTACATATGTGCAACAATACACCCCCGAGCAAATGTTGTGTGGACGGGATACAAGTCTTGTCTATACTACAGTAGCATACATGCATGTATTGTAGGAGGTGTCGAGACTTTTAAACGACCAAAGCTAAATCGTATATCTATGTCTTTAAAATTGAGTCGATTTAAGAACAATGTAATAACTAATACAGATCTTCAGAAATGTATTACATATCTATACCACTTATCGGAAATTCGGAGGTTATCCCACGTGCATACATTAGTTAAATACCAAATGAATAAAATGTATATGCATATATTTCGTTAGTCTAGATCACTCGTATAGAGCATCGACAACAGGGCTAACGTTAGTCTAGATCACTCGTATAGAGCCTCGACAACAGGGCTAAAGTTTGAACTTCAAGTGCAGCTTTTATGCAGTCACGTGACGAGGTAGAATTCCCTATGTTGTACTGTCTGGATCACAAGCTGAGACAGCTGTGAGAGATGTTAGTGGGCCATGAAAAGATTACATGTTTTTCTTTGGAGCTCCCGTGAGCGAGGAAATTGCCCTTGTCAGACGAAACGTGCGTTATCTTCGAAAATGTCCGCTATTTAGTCTTCTTACGTGCGCATGAGTTTTAACTTTAGGGATTATTTTAAACCCGAACAGATTACAGTTACAGCAAGATGTCATGGAGCCGAATATGATTCAAATCTATGAGGTCTTTAAAACACAGACATAAAACACATTGTTGAATTTTATTGGTTAGGTAACGACTTGGGTATAACAATATTAGGGACATATAGTGGTTCGCTCACGGCTACTTAATTTAATACTTGTCCTCAACACGATGCATACGATTATTGTCAATCACAATGCTGAAGATACATGAATAGGCGGCGACTGTTCTATTAATTGTGCAATACAAGTATTAAAGGAAATACGCCTAGGCTTATATAAGTTCCCTGTTCTCCGGTATATATACGAGTTGCCATCCAAGAGTCAGCGTTAATAATAATAATAGGCCTACATCTTTATTAAATGAATATGCTCCAACTACGAGAACAATCGGTGTTGTCAGTAATATTATTATGCACTTAGTGCGTAAAAGCATGTTCTTGTATTCTGAAATTGAACTGAAACCTCCACAAATATAAAACTATAACAGAGTAGGCGTATTAGCACATCGCCATATAATGTTTCAAATTCTCCTCTTGGCACTGTGACTATCCGCGGTTATTCCGCTGGTTTATGCAGCATTCCAAGCGCTACTATATGTAATGGACAAGCTGATATTATACATACTTTCCATTCATTTGGACCTTACATTTGGAAATTCGCTGACAATTAACTATTACTTCTGCCACTTATATATTACATGCATTGATGATAAACCCCTTACATGCAGCTATCAAATATTATGTTGGGATACTCTTGAATACAGATATTCAAGATTTTTTCTATATCGATATATTGTTAGGATATGCATGTTATATGAAATGCAATAAATATCACAAACTAGAAATTAATAGACATTTGAAATATTTTTTTCTAATCGTAAGCGATTTCTTCATTAAAGTTTGTTTCTCGTTTCATGAACTAAGATTAGTGATACATCTATTGCTAAAAATAAAATGGTAAAACTAAATAAATTAATTATACTGATAATGATTTACAGACTAATTGACTAAAAGAAAAAAAAGAAAAGAAAAGCGGACTATTGACATTGTGGCTACCTAGTTAAGAGTTTAGTGAACCCAGTGCAAAATCAAATTTATACTCGTCTATTTACAGGTTGTCGTCTTTGCAATGTTTGATCAAACTCTGAAGAAAGCTGTGGCCCAGTCTATTGTAATAACATCCTACATCCAGTGCTTGGCTGAGGAGAATAGCCGACGACGGACACAGAATGTAGCATGAATGTTCAATATTAATAGAAACTACTAGTTCACTTTAGTCGTGTATACTACACACCATAATATGAATTCCCAGTGGATTGGGCCCATAGTTGCCTGTCCGGCCAGTTCCTTTCAGAGCTCGGCAATCCTCTGCACTATTTGTAATAAAACCTTGTCATGTAGAAACTGAACTTTATCCGGACTTACAACGCGACTAACCAACAAGATAGACACGAGGAGGTGATATTACACACTTAGATCTATGGTTGGTTAATACTAATCTGCCAACCCCTTGTGGTGTCAGCGGTTGACCTTCTTAGCGCTATACGGGTGTCGGATCGAGAGGCTTCAGAGGAGATCATCTTGCCAATAACACAATAAACCTATTCTGCTTCCACAACTATTATTCAGTCGTCCTTCTACAGCGGGAACTAAATTAACTCGTCCTGTGTATGGTCTATAAACTGCTATAGGCTATAGGTTTACAGTTGATATGGGCATTATTAATATATTTAAATCCACCAGCAATGTGTGATCTTGATAAAAAATGTATAATCCCGGGCAACTGGACATAAATACCCGGTGTGATTATACACAATGCAGTGTGGTACAATATTCAGTGTGGTACAACATTTACATGTGTCAGGTCACAGGTGGCATATAGCTAAATGTTCGAAGAAACGATGGTTTATTTTCTAGTATAATACTCCTGTATTGTGGGTTAAGAATAAAATATAATATTCTCAGTAAGACTGTTATACAAAGAAGAAGAAATAAAGAGAGAAATAAATATTCACACATTTCCATATTATATTATAGTATTTTATTTAAACACTTCCTAATTACTTTTTTGTATCTATTATTACTAAATTCAATTTATAGCGAGAAGAATTAAATCAACATAATCAGATAATTAATTTTGTAATATCTGCAAATGATTTGTAAATCATCAAACGTGATCGTGTGATTACGTATATTGCAAATAAAATACGTTATCACAATCAGAATAACTCATTACATCCAGCAATGATAGCACTAGAGGTAGGCCAGTGAGAAATAATCTCATATATTAAAACTGTACACTTATAGTAGTAAGCAGGACGGCAAACGAAGTTGAAATTGTTAGTTATCAAGTATCGAAATAATATAAACATAATTAATATAATACGAGAGAAGCTTCATAATTCTTTCGTTTAATAAACGGCTTAAATATACCGTTCACTCGCTAATTGTGATGTCGCATTTTTTATTTTGAAAGAAAAACACCATCATTCCCATTAACCCTTACTATATAATACGTAGAATTTGAAAAAGAATAATGAAGAAAGAAGAAATGTATTTGTCTAGTGAAAGTAGAGAAAGAGAGAGAGAGAGAGAGAGAGAGAGAGAGAGAGAGAGAGAGAGAGAGAGAGAGAGAGAGAGAGAGAGAG
>JAUTBQ010153685.1:0-13623 GCA_032361185.1 Lepetodrilus ovalis | reverse complement strand
CCAGCCGGTGCTCGCAGGTTTACTGCAACATTCAGCGCTACGGATGTTGCGGGTTTCCTCCTGCCCTAAACTGACAATTCGTGATGCTAGTGAAAGATTCTAGAAAGCTACTCTAAACCCCATTGCAAAAGTAAAAAAAAAAATAACGTTTAAGCGCAATCGATACACCCATAACATGGGAATCAACCCCTCCCCTCTCTGACCCCCATCACCCACATCCCCCATTCATGTTCAGCACGTCTACATATGAACCTAATGTCGCTCAAGTTCATAACACTCTGACATGTCTTACACAGTTTGAATAAATGTTGAATAGCTTGTCCGGGTTTGTTCAAATATATACTGAACAGTTTGATTACCAGGAAACATCATGACAAGGCCTTTGTACGCATTGCGAATAGAAAGAGTCCGGCGTTGATGAAGAGGGTTATCCAAAAAGGAAACATAGATCCTATGATACAACACGTTCCCAATATCGTGTAAACATGTAATATCTAGAAACATAGTACATCTAAAGCTCAGTCGCCCATTTGTTTCCCTTCCATGATGTAAACACGGCGTGCAGTTGATTGTCTTCGTTCAGGTCCGCGTGATTGTTGTCTACGTTCAGGTCCGCGCGATTCTTGAATTACCAATGATTAAACATGCATGTTTTGTTTGTCACCGGATGGACGTTATTTCGGTCAAGGCTATTTTCAACTTTCACAGGCAGGGTAACAGGACATTAAATATATTGTTGGTAAAAGTACAAGCGACACCAGTATCCTTTGGCAGACGTAATTACTTAAATTGTAGTATTTCTTCGAATAGAGTAATGTTGAATGCATAGCGTTCACAACTGATATTTGAGGGTTTCTTGCCTCTATTAAGACATGCGTATTTGATCAAAGTGAAAAGTAAACATGTTTTGTATTGTTGAAAAGTAGGATGTACTTCAAGCAAAACTACAATACAGATAATGCTTCTGAAAAAAAGTATAGGACAATGCAAGCTGTATTATTGGGAAACCGTTGGTAGTGTTTCATTATGTTAACAGATCGACAATTTAACCAGTAATTGCATGCATTGAACTCCAATACATCTCAAAAACAGTTCGTAACATCAACGACGCATTGATAGCTCCTTCCTTTTCAAGAAAGCCATGGCCAACTTGTTAAAAGTAATATACGGTATAAAACATTCTGGAAACAGTACTATTTAAAGTGACTGAAATTACAATAAAATGTGATGATTTATTAGGTGTAGTTTCAATTTAGGAGGTTATCGATTGGTGGACACGTTCCTGGCTCTGAAATGAAAGACGAAAATCTGTCTTTTTGAATGGCATGCCAAATGGGTCCAGACTTGTCTTGTACGAAACAACCTTAGCTACGATTCACCTTAGTCGGATATACTACCTTGGAGCAACAGTAATGGATTGATAAACGGAATACGCTCATGGGTATCGTTTCTCGAAGCTCTCATATCTACTACAAGACCACAAGCACTCTCTTAGCGATCTCTACTACATGGCGCTCGTGCACTTACGAGAGCGATATGATCGCATAGTGGATAGGAAAGCTTCGAAAAACGACACCCAGATAGATAAGTAATTTGCAAAGCTATAAGCATATTACATTATATCTTCGTGAAGTGCCTATCTGCCGGATCGTATGCTGAATCGTTATCATTACGTAGAAGCTAAATCCGCTCAATTAAACATTGCAGATCGCAGCATTAGGTGTTATTATCGTCTTTTGAATAGTTTCACGCATTATCTCGATTTCTTTGGGAAATAATGATTTGATATAGATATGCATGCAGCGTTTTATACGTCGTCTACAAAGGTGCAGCCTACAGCCAGTCGCTTTGAACATGCCATCGCATTTTCTAAAGCCCACACCTAAAGAACTGTCACGACCAAAACAAACATTGCCTTGCAAATGTTCCCTAGCAAAGGGTTTGCCATCAATGCTATTTCGAAGCATAATGGCACTATGTATCATCGTGCCATTTCCATACGTGCACAAGCACTATGAATTTTTGTTTATGGATAATTGGGTTTTTTCTTGTATATTTTGTTTCTTTGTTTTGTTAGAGCTTTCATTTCCACATTGATACCCAATGACATTTTAAAAGTTTGAATTTTTGCGACGTAGCATTAAATAATACCTTTCTGTATGCCATAATGTAACTTTTATGTGAATAAAGTATTAACAGAGTCAACGTTAGACTTATCTGACGAATACACACATCTGCCGTGTGACATTTAGGACTATTTGGGATTATAGAGCATCCCCAGAGATGGGATACGTGGCGACCTACATTTTCCAAACACCACGAATGGATATGAACTAAGATGCATCCACGCTATAATTAATCCGGATAGTGTTCAAAGAGATTAAACATCAAATACCCTGAGCGTCTTAGTGAGTCCCCCCATTAGAGTCGATGTCGGTGGGCTTCTAAATATAGCCACGAAACTGACGTCAGCAATGGTCAGAAGGTAAATCCTAATCGTGGGGCTATTCATTTTGCCAGCGACTGAGCCGAACCGGCAGCCGGTAGTCCCCGATAGCCCTGACAAACAATATTTGGAAAAAGCTATGTCGCAGCCGGTTGCTTGCCGCTCTCTCGAAAGTGGACGCGTGCCGGCGGCTCAGAACGTACACTTGTGGGTAAGAAATTGGTCACTTGTCAGGGCTTCCGGGGTCAACGGGCTGCCGGTTCGGCTCAGCCGCTGGCAAAAAGAACAGCCCCATTGTTGATGTATGGTGTTATTGGTTCAATTAATCGTTTTCAGGATTCGTTTATAAAATGGGTGATGGATCTGGAAAATGATGTATTGACTTAAGTTACCAATGTCTTCAAATGTGCTTATGCTTTTAACAAACGCCATACATAGACATAACGCAATACATTAGCTTCAATTTAAAAGTGAGTGTGTTTTAGTTAATACATTGTAATGGTTATGTGTTATAAAAGGGTAGATATTCAAGATATATTTCTTGATTCATGGTATACTCAATAACATCAATTAAAGGCTCCGTATGCTCTTTGGATATACTAATTTAGCTTTAGATTATTTTACTAATAAATAATTCCCAAGCATCTTATAAGATCATAAAACCCTTCAAGAGCTTGCAGACGAATTTGAATAAGAATGTAACCAGATTCCTCAATCAGTTCTGAAATTTGGTCGAAGAAGTCCCCATAACTTATCTACTGGCCCTTAATTAGTGTTGTTGAGTATATGAACATTCCGGCTCGTAGAAGTACTTTCAAAATAAACGTGTCTGCAGTGCGTACATTACAATACTGGGCCCATATTTCTAAACAACATTTAGCTAAATGTTTTATTAGCAACTTTGATAGTAAATTTTAGCGAACTATGATACTCTTTTATTAATACAGGAACAGGAGTTCATCAAAAATTCGGATAACACGACCAATTGGCAATTGCAACCATTGAACATATTGGATGAACAATGAACATGAATGTAACCTGTTCAATCTCGCAAAGGAATCGATCCAATATCACCAGTAAAGCGGTTACTTTTCGCCGTCGTAACGTAGATTACGCATTCGAAGTCCAATCTCTTAGAATACAAATGCATACCGCCCGGAACATCGGAATATGAAACGGGAATTCAAGATCACTATTGATTAGCAATCTCGAAATCCAAAAACATATTCCGATATCCGGATAGATTGGGAATGTAATGATGCAACCGGATGCCGGACTCAAAACCTCATAGCTGAACTGGTCCGATCTTACTGTTATAGAGCAAGTTATTATCTTATTTGCTTACAGTGTATTTCATACGTTATTCCCTTAATTGGAGTTAGCTATACATGTCATATTGATCTCAATTGGAGCTCATTAAGGTTTGTCCATTGTTCAACGTTTACAACAACACAGTGTATCATATAATTGCCTCTAGCAATCGTCCAGCCTTCGATGGACTGGAAGGCTAAACCCCATGCCATAGGTATATTTTAGCATCTTTCCAATTGGTTAATCCAATTATAATTATCTTTACCACGGCATGTGCCGCCTGCCTGCTAAACTTTCTGTATACATTTATTAGCATTAGTATGTCAGATATATGTAATGTTCTCGAAATGTATATATTGACCGTATCGAGATAGAGACATTATTCGAGATAATAGGATTCGATCACGGATCGAGATATAATATTCACATATTAGGATTCAGAGGGAGGATTCGACATTCGAGACATAGTATTCAGATAAGTTTTAGTAAGTAACACAGGTCGGAACGTGACCTTCGGGTCAATGTGACTGTACACGGCCGTGTGTTTTACAGTGTACATAGTTTAATAAAATATCATCGATGATCATCATTCTCATCTCCATTCATCCTTCATCAACCGTCGTCTCCTCCACCTGGACCACACATCAGTCATGAAAATGACAAGTTACCATTGAACCAGTATCGGAGTCCAAATACAGAATATAACATGGTTAAGTTTAGTTAACGTCATACTATAGCAGAACATGGGTACCCGGAAGGTTGAGATGGACAGGTGAATGATAACCTTGTAGCTCGGATTGCATGATATCCAGGGAGTTGAGAAGGAATTGAGTGCACACAGTTCCATTGACCGGGGTAATAATGTAGCGATTTGGCTATGCTATCGAGCGTGGATTTAGCGCAAGATAAATATTCTCATTATTATTATTATTAGTAGTAGTAGTAGTATTAGTATTAGTATTAGTAGTAGTAGTAGTAGTAGTAGTAGTAGTAGTATTAATAGTAGTAGTAGTAATAGGAATAATAATAATAATAATAGTAGTAGTAGTCGTAATAGTAGTAGCACATTTGATTGGTCTACACAGGAATATTGGGCAACAAGCAACATTTTCCGCATGTGCCACTAGTTTTCAGTATTTTCATATCTTAGTTATTTTGTATCTCGCGATAAACCAATGAAAACAAACAGGTTAATTCCAGTCAGAATAGTTTCCCAAAGCGCGGTGTTATATTTCACCGACTGGTCGTGGTAAATATGGCGACATCCTGCTTCAAATGATTCGATGAAACCAATGGATACCCAGATGTACGTGGCGGCGACATTCTTGTATTAATATGAAGCCAAGCCTCATCGCCAGCGGTACACAGTATTCAATGCACTCTCTAATCTGTTATTGTCTCGTGGACAGTCACCACTATTCCTTCACTCTACCAAATAGGTACGTCATAAGCAAGCTGGCCCCCGTTTCACGAAGGTGTCCTAACTATTTAGGAGCTCCTAAACAGTCATCACCTGGCAACAAACGTTTTACGATGACGTCATAAGACTTATTCCTTCATAAATCGACATCAAACTGAAACTGGGTCCTAAAGTTAGGAGCTTCTAAAGTTAGGACACTGTCGTGAAACGGGGGCCAGGTATTCGCCAAAAGCTCCTTTTCAATACGTGAATATTGTACTAAGCTCCTGTTTCTGTCGTTACTATGTCGTGTCATGCAAGTGTTCAGCTCCTACCATGCACTTTTCTTTATAGTATTGTGCTCCTTTCAATCGTACACAATTCGTATCTATCGGGTTGATCATGTTCACATTTTTACTACGAGCAAACTACGATCAATACCGAGCACATCACGAGTAGCCTACACGTGAATAACGCGATGTCATACGATAGGTGCAAAGGTTTTCAGCATGCTCACACTTTTTTTCCAATCGTAGTACATTTACGATCTCTCACAAAGTACCCCGATTACATAAGTAGCTCAGTACGAGTACGTTACGACCTAACGAAGAACTTTGCTAAGCTCGTATAAACGCACGATATGGATAACGTGACATATCGTAGCTGACATCGTGTAAGTGGGCTAGTGGATTGGAAACCTACTCCAGTTGAAATACCTTGAGGTCGGGCTTAGTCGTGTTGGGATCCTGATAATGGTCGTGTATGTGGGAAAGTAGAGCCAACTAGGAACACTAGCCGTGCTGTGAAACTATAAAGAGATCAATTTACAATATATAATGTAGCAACATGATACATATATGTGGGCCTTTTCTTGAAATGTTCTTACGATCGTACTACAATATTAAGGATACCTATAGGTAATACTTTACCAATTAATCGAAAGCATCGCGACAGCAGTGGAACGTACATATAAGATGGAGCTCCGATTTGCAAGCCAGGGATTGGTTGAAACTTTGAAAGCACTTCATATACTGTGGATAATATGTCTGGTATTCTAAAAACATTCCAGCTTCATATTTGCATAAGAAATAATTACAACTTGGAACCATTCGTCTGAGTAAAATTTAGACATTCCAGACGACTGCAATTTGCACGGTCACCTGCTTCCGGTTACTGTCTACACAAAAAAACGCTGGGAGAATTTTTTTATTTGTGAGTTTCCAGACTCTGCAGATGATGGACTGTTATGTCATGTGTGGTCAGGTATTGTGGTTTCCTTCCTAAATGTTATATCAATCCAAACTCTACCATTGTGACCTATGGAAAAGTATTTGGTTGTGCAATACCTACAGTAATTAAATTCGATCATCTGTCTTATTTATCACTGCATATATACGACTTCAAATACAAAAGAAATTGTTCAAAATCAACGGCAAAAAGTTGAAATCTGCGCACGCATTCAGCAGCCCTACAAGATGGATGTTAATAGTGCAAGGATGTATTATCATCTAGGTAAAACAATCATTCCTTTGATGGTCAAAATTTATTTCAAATTAACTTTCCAAACCAGGTACAAGTCAAACTTCCAGGTCCCTGTTGCTACAATTGTACGTTTGCACAATATATTTTATCACTCCAATATCCTTTTTCAGCTGACCAGGTTCTCTTTTTCAGCTGACCAGGTTCTCAAGTATTGTAGCATTGATGGATTGAATTAATGCTTTACATCACACTCAGAGCAGGAATATTTTACCCAGGTGATAACAGTATTGTAGCAATAAAGGTAGTTCATGTCAGTTCCAAAATGTTACAATCAATAGTAGAGCTACAAGTGATGAGAGCAGCCTGGCCCTGATCTAGTCTTTAAAACTACTCCTGGATTTAGGGAAAGATTAAACATTGCTTGGACACAAGTACACACAACTCGGCAGTGAGAGATATAAGCACAACTATCATGAATAATAGCAGAAAATGACCTAAATATATTCTGGATTGTCCACCTTGAAATTCAATGAGATGTAATGTTCAATTTCAAAATACTGTAAAGTGTTATGCAAGATAATGCTGTGATATTCATGCTAACCCTCACCCTGTGAAGAAGCTATACAAGGCCATCTTGATTTGTCAGAAAGATGTGCATGCATGTCACATTACAGTGAGAGTGCAAATCAAGCAACCCGGCTCATTTCCAACATCCACCATTTTGCTTTCTGTCCAGCCAAGATGCACCAATCACCAGATAATGGCGTAAGTGGTGAAAACTGGCAAAACATTCTGAGTAGCTTGTCAAATAGATTAATCTAGCCGCCTCAAGTACCTTAATGGCATGCACTGAACCTAGCCGGCTTGGACAAAAGAAATGCCACTTATACAGGGTTATGTACATACATGTATTGTGAACAATACTCAAAAGCACATATTCAATATTAATACTTAATGTGAGAGATTGTAATGTAAGTAGCTCACCATGTCCCTGTCTGGCGAACCACACCGCCCTCTCATAGGCCATGGTCTCACCGAAACAGCCGCCAGCCACCTCCAGCCGTGTGTGTAGCGGCGACGTCCGCAGTCGGCGACCTGTGATGAACTCTGCTTGCCGGGGGTACCTCAGTGAATACTGTGCTCCTGTCAGAGGTACAAGTAGTACAGTGGGTACAGTGAGTACAGTACAGTATGTACATGCAGTATCAAGCATTGCTTCATTCAATACCAAGATATCGTCAATTTTTTTGCGAATACTCACAACAGTGGCAAGCAAACATCAACCCAAACTAATGTGATCAATATCAGCAAAATATTCACCATGAATACAAAAGTAAGTGTACAGTTGTTGAACACACCTTGTTTATTCTCAAAATAATATGAATGAACATGATTGAGAACTGATTCCACTAGCTAATATCTCATGAATCTGGAAAATGTTATTATGATCATATCCTCTGTGACTTTTATCCCATAAACATATTCATATACTGTAAAAGGAGTATATTCCGCATGGGTTTAATTTTCGCGTACTATGAGCAAAACAATATTGAGCGAAAATGAATCCCACGCAAAGTATAGACCTATAGATCATTCAGGTAATCAAATAAATACTAGTAAGCAAATTACTCTCTATTTGTACTCACAACCTATTTCCACATTTCAGTAACGCACATGGCCATGTCGCATCTCTTTGCTGATTGGACACTTCAGCTGTCTGTATCAATGTGTTTTCTTTGTTTATAAAGTGTTAATTAATCTCTGTGGTATTAGGCCATGTTTACAGCCGGGTAGCGCCATTCCTTTGCATAAGCCTCACATATGTTAGGTAAGCACAAGTACAACGCTGTATGACAACTGGGTTTCTCACCTTAATTCAAATGTTAAGCACAACTACATGGAGTCGGCCGTGAATGGTATTCCACTGAGTGAACATCACTCGTTCTGAATGTAGCACAGCTCTAAGGATAAGCTCACAATTGAATTTCAATCAGTTGACGTCGTGCTAACCGGAAGGATCATTGAACATTTTGAATAATAACCCCCAAACACGCATGTCGCATCTCTTTGCTGATTGGACACTTCAGCTGTCTGTATCAATCGGAACACCCCGGATTGTTATAGTTTACCTCATATCCTATACTGTAACATTCGGTTAATCTACTGGAAGATAATCTGAGATGTGCCAATTGAGATAGTCAGCTGACAAGCGTCCAATCAGCAGAGTTATTATTCTAGATGTTCATTGATCCTTCCGGTTAGCACGACGTCGACTGTTTGGAATATTGTTAAGTTGTATGATTATCCTTAGAGCTATGACACAACCCGGCCATAAACAACTCCTTATTTACTTGTATATTAGTGAGAAAAAAAACAATCTTCAAAATATAAATAGCACGAACAATAGACCACGCGATCTAGTCATTTTTCATGATTGCACGAAAATGGCACCACACGGAAATAGATGATTCTACAATACATGGCCTAATCAGAGCAATCTGATGGAATCTGTAGTTGGTTTAATGCCCCAATTGGAGATCTTATTACAGTCGACCCCCGTTTATCTGGACTTCAGATAACCGGTTCCCTTGCTATCCGGACGCTTTTTACCGGGAACTAATATTTTCCTATATAAAATGACTCAGATAACCGGAAATTCGGTTTCTGTTTACGGTCGGACATATCTGGGAACCAAATAGACAAATTAGGCATAATATGTGTTCAGATAACCGGACGATAAAATAACTAAAAACTGCTAATAGTAGATCAGTTGTTTGTTTAGGGGCTCATGTAAGGCAGCCTGTTGTCGAGATCAGTCCAAACAGATTAGACCGACTGCGACTTTAAAATGGAAAGTGTTTTGACAACAACGCATTGTTTAACAAAACCTGTTGAGGTTAATCAGCGTAATTTCCCTTGGATTAGAAGTCGAGCTAACATAAAGGATTTGCAAAATTTCTAGTCTCTTCAATGGTTGGAAGAATGAAGTGGTTGTGATTAATTCTAGTACCTTGAATGGCCGCTTGGCTTGTATACTCCCCATGGAGCTGAGAAATAACACACCAGGACACCGATCTATTGACTAGGATAATAATGTAATACCATGACCATGCTTTCAAGCATGGAAGTGGTGCAACATAAAATTATTATTATTATTATTATTATTATTATTATTATTATTATTATTATTATTATTATTATTACAGCTCACCATGAACCCCTTGTACCATTTGAGGATTTCTTGCTTCTCAAAGTTGGTGTTGGACACCAGGAACTCGATGTCCTCGTCAGGGAGAGTCTTGGAGTTGCAGCATCCCATCTTGACTGCAGGAGGTGCCTGGACCTACAAGAAACCACGATCCTTCAGTTTAATATTCAAATCTGCTCAACAGGTAAAACTGTTGTACTGTCACTGTCACCACAGATAAAACAGTTATACTTATACTGACACCACAGAAGTGTTTCCTTAGCAGGAGACACTGTATTAAACTGTTCCATTATTGCGGTGTCATAGACACGACATGATGTCACCGATGACATCAAAAGCTGCGTATTTAATGACCTCATAGGATCAGCTATATTGTTATTCTACTATCATCCATTCGGTTATAGAAGAACTGAACCCCACTGTGAGAAATATGTGCTGCATACGAAAATGAACACGAGTCGGTTATCCAATCCTTATAATCTTGATTTATTTGGCAATATAACACAACTCACAATATAAAAATAGAGTAAATAAGATAACTAAATAACAGCACATAGGTATGATAAAAATTACTTAAAATAAAGTCAGACATATAATTTCACATGATAATAAAACACTGCAAAGGATAGCACAAAGGAAAGTACTTAATTAAGTGCAATATTTCAACAAAAAATATTTACAATGACAGTACAATTGCATTCTCCTTCATTGAATGTTGTCATAGATAGCAGCTATGGTATTATACATGTATACCAGGATATTGCCTATATAGTTCATGTATAGGCTCGGCTGTGAAGAATATGGAGATGAGACTAATCTCCCAAATTTAGTCTCATCATATAATTATGATATGGCACCACGAGACAAAATCACTCAAACATCATTCCTAAAAGGAATTGTATGGTGTTGTAAATATTTATCACCCAATACTGGCTTCCACAGGAGATATTGCTTGTAGAAGATCAAGCGATATCTACTACTAGGAGATATCGCTTGATCCACATTAATAGTTTATTTGATTGTTCTACCATTGTGAAGTCAGTACTGTGAGTGAATATGGAATTTAACGTCGCTGCGGGAATCTTTCACCCATTTGTGACGAGTAGTCAGTACTGTAGATAACGCTTTTGATTGTTCTACCATTGTGATCTCATCACTACCATTGTGACATCATAGCAAAGCCTCAGATTTAATAACGTTCATGACTCGTGTTGATATATTTGATATTCCAAGACACTTGGGTGAGATTCTCTAGCAGTAACTTATTTTAACCACAGTATCACATATATCGCCCCTTGTTAATATAAATAGGAATGGTCCTTGGCAGGAACTGGAAGTGTGCTAATTTTAGCAGCTCATATTGACATATTTCAATGCCATGGGTATGATTTTCTATCATATATACACTTATATATATGCTTTGAATCCTGGTTTGAAAACTGCAGTTGTGATAGTGAACAGATATTGGTCAACCTGTTGCTAAGGTACTTTGTCATTGTCTCCCAGCTGACTTATTGTTTTCCATTAAAGACTGACTGGAACTACAGCAAGATACATAGAAAATTAAGAACTGTATAAACTATCTCACATGAACTAGTTGATTGAATAGCAATACAGAACTATTATACTAATATTACGCAGCAGTACTAAGGTAATGGATAACTGTATTTATCTGTTGAGATTGGTGAGGAAATGTGGGTTACTAGTACTTTGCCAAGATCTATGTAGTCCACTTCTGTAACAGACAGTCAAGCATAGGGGAGAAACACTATAATTATCTTTAATAACAAGTGCAAACTGAAATAAAATTTATATGCTACGTAAGAATTAAAATACATGATGGCAGTATTGGGAACTGAAAATGGAGACAAATGGTTTTTTTAGGAAATCCAACAATAGTTCTTCCCATAGGATTACCAATAATTAAGACCATCTTTGATAAACATTTTGCTGTCAAGAATTCAGGGTCCTGTTCCACAAAGCAATGATAGCACTACAAGAGTTGTAACTCTAATGTGTGTATGCTATTTACGCTTCTGACCCCAAGATTACAAAACCTTTCTAGTACAATTTCCTGCGCAAGCTCAAATTTTATTTGGAGATTTGTGAACAAGACCTTGATATGAACGTGAGTTTATACTCAAAATCATTTCATAATCTCGGGGCCTGGTAGTGCTATGATACAGCTGTGGAACAGGTCCCCGTAGAACAGATTCCAAACTGGTAATAAATAAAACAGTATGAATGCATTACTCAGGTGTGTTCCAGCATCATCCGCTGACACTTCATGACAGTAAAGAGCATCTGAGTAAACTCATCGCAATTTGAAGTGCCTTGAAATGAAGTCAATTATGTAGAGGGCTTATTAGTATTGCCAGTATGTAAGTGCAGAGAGGGTGGCCGGTTGTGATGGTGGGTAAATGTGGGTGGTGGGATGGTGGATAAGGTGGAGGGTGTGGGGTAGGGAGGGGGAGAACTGGAGAGGCCACTAGCCATACATTTACAAGAATATATTTATATTTGCAGATATAATCCAGATAAGCAGCTATTTTTAAACGTGATCAAAGGGCTTTGACATTATTTGTTTTTTAATACTTCCGTATTTATTATTGATACAATTATGTAATTAAGCCATTGATCCTTTTGACAAGAAATACCACTTGTATATTTATACTTGCCAATGCTTGATTTCCTTGCATTTGTTAGGTCAGTCACACAGGAATATTAAGGCAGCCTTACATAAGGTTAACTATAACTCAAAGATTACCATCAATATTTGCTTTAAAAAAACCTAAGGTATCACATTCTCAATGGTATACTAGAAATATGCTTCAAAAGAAGTCTAAATTTATGAAAACTCCATTATTGTTTGCTGTTGATTTTAGGTTTAAAGCCACTTCAAGATTTCTTCACTCATATCATGGCTTGCATGCATGTAGTGTTTAACCCTCTCCTGCTGGACTATCCACAGACACAGCTCTTTAGAGCATCTCTGGTTGCCTGCAGCAGTTAGAGGGTTAAACTAGTCTGCATTTCCACCAATTTTAACTGTGCTAGCTCACTTGGAATATCATACTGCAGATAGAACATAGATACCCAACTCGGACACAGTATAATGACTCTGAGCCGACCATTCCTTGTTTCACCCCTTAATGCTGAGTGCCAACCAGGGGTAAAATAAGTACCATCATCCATTAAAACTCCATGAAATTAATAAAATTAATTGATTGATTGATGTAGTGTCTATAATGATGCTGTTAGAATTGTTCTCCCATATGTAAAGAAAATAAATACATAAACAAAATATTTTTCAAGATAATAATAATAACAAACAATCAAACACGTCAATATATAAATAAACTATTAATAAATATACCCCAAGGTATAACTGGGGACAATTATAGAGTAAGATGTCCATGTTACCTCAGGATGACTTAGTAATTATGTCTACCCCATCTTTATAATTTGGGCTGCTGTTAGGAGTTATAACGTAAACTGTGACATCATACATGAGCATCATAATGGGTCCATTCATTCACAAACATGGCGTCACAGTTTACTATGCCACGCTCGATTGACAATTCTCCGAGTTCCAGAACTATGGAATTGCAATCGAACGGTCTGGAACTCAGTTCTGTCACAGTCCCGCCAGTTCTCTCAAAATAGGTGGTGTGAGCAGAATCGTGACGTCACAAAGATAGCTACCTCAACATATTATCAATGCGAGACATGCAACAAATGTTTCATTTCAATGACGGATGAATGAATATCCTTGCA